>JAMAHW010000088.1:140824-187280 GCA_023627715.1 Periconia sp. R9002
CCCCCCCCAAACCAATCTCGATTGTAAGAGAGATGTAAATTTGGTAAGACTGATAACGTGGAATTACTAGTAAAAGAAAACATATAAGTTGATCGATACTTTTTGGAATAAATACGAATTGTTCGATGTCTGACATAGCACGGTAACTATCTGGTATGTTTAATCTGTGCAACGCGACAGTGTGGGTTTGCGGTGCTGGGCATTCAGGTACCGTTCACTAATATGTTCATAGATGTATGCTGTATTGCAGTTTACATACGTATATCGCTTTTTTACGTGACACAGATTCTCAAGTTGCTCCTTGTCATTTAATGAGCTTTTCCCGCGGACGGTAATATTTCTCTCTCTCTTTCTTTTGCGAAATCTACAGCCTTAGCCGCAAACACGACTCCTCCATATACAACCATGCATTCTAAGCGTTGATGATTTAAATCTCAACAAAACAGTACGCAAAGGGGGCAGGTTGGATGATAAGAACCAAAGGAAACACACACAGTTCATACAAAAATAAAAGAAGGGGGAAACGGGTGTGAGTGTGAGATTCCACCAATTACCCGAGAAAAAGAAAGAAAAACCACAAAATAGAAGTAGAAGTAATGGCGGTATGGTGGTTGGTAAACAGGGTGAGGTTGAGATCTTAACAACATCCATCCTTCTTTTGGTTGAGTTCAAATTCAGCCGTGGCAGGAGAAGGGAGGATTGGACATGTTTTCTTTTTCTTTTTCTGCTGCCTTCTTATGTATATCGCGAGCATGAACGAAAATAAGAGGAAAGGGGAGGAGGAGAGGAAAGGATAGAACTCCGTCTTCCTCTCTGTCGTTGAAGTGTTTGTATGTCATGCTCCATCTACCATGGTTGCAACGAGATATGGAGATCCCTGCTCTCGGCTCACCAATAGACTCTGGAGAAAGCAGGGTCGGAATTTTCAACTCGGCACATTTGCATAAAATTGTGACAAACAGCTATCCTCAAAGACATCTAGAACATACATCTGTGCATATACACGACTATGGATACCAGGAGAAACAAGGAGCGCAAGAGGGTGGATAATCATGTAAGAATATCGGCCAAAAGAGCAAGAACAATACCAACACAAGGAGAAAACAAGGAATGGGTAATAGCTAAATCATCGCTCAATCATAACAGTCATTCCGACCCTAGTCTGGACATGGGTATACGCTAAATCGTAGCACCTCATCTCATCAAAACAATAATAGCATTACAAGGCCGTTGTCAAATAATTGACTCCATCCCCGCTTCATTTGTCGGCGTATTTCGATCTTCTGCGTTTGGGGGGAGATAGAGCGTCATCTCCCTTCGTATTCTCCTTCTTTTGATGACGAAGAGACGGGTCGTCCTTCTAAAAATCCCAATCGAAACCCCCTGATCCTGTGCCCTTGCGGCCTCCCATTCCATTGCCCATGCTCTTGATGCCTGCGTTCTGCTTTTTGACTACGTCTGGTTCTTCTTCATACAGGCTGAACTCAGTACCTTTGCGGCCACCCATGCCATTACCCGCAATGTTGATGCCGCCACGGTTACCTGGGGTGTCGTCATAGAGCTTCCAGTTGGTTTGGATGGCTTTCTTCTTGATCTCCGGGACAGCGGGCTTGGAATTGGTCTTGCCATGGGTGGGGCTATCGTCTGTCATTTCGAAGTGGGGAGCAAAGTCTTTCTGGCGGTTTTCATTCTTGATGTGGGTGGTTACGTCGTTGTGAGCACGCTTGTTGTCGCCTCTGGGACCACCTTCTTCATCGCCAGAAGATGAGCCAAGGACATGGTCCTTGTATAAGCCCTTGTTTGCATTGCGTCCTTTAGACGATACCAATCTGCGCTGGCCTTCTGGAGTGGCGTCATCCACGAACTCAAAGTGGGGATCGGCATCAGGACGTGCTTTGTGAACCACAGGTCGTCGAACAGGAGATCCCTCATCCTAAAATCATACAGAGTCAGCTCGAATCGTTTCAACTATAAGTGATGAAGAAAATCAACCTCAAAAGGTTCAGGTTTGTAGTAATCACCCACCTCGTCATCGCTCCAACCAAAGTGTCGAACATTTTGGCTAAGAATCTTAGTCTTGGGCTTCGCAGGGGTATTAAAATCTTCGAAATCCCAGGTCGACTGGTGCTGCGACCTAGACGGACGGTGACCCTCCTTGACCTTCGGTGTGTCCTCACCGTCGCCGAATTCGAAGTGTTGATACTTCTTCGAATTTGTCTTCACGCTGCTCATGGGGGTCGGTGCCTCCTCTTCGTTGCCAGCCTCGTCAAACAGACGGTTCCCCTTGAAGTTTCTCCCACCTCCTGCCTTGACAGGGATGCCACGTTTAGCGGGGGATTCGGTGTCGTCGACGGCAACAGCTGATGCGGATGCCTCATCGACGAAAAGCTCGCCCAGGTCGCGAGGTGGAGGTTTCATGGATTGGGTGCGAGGGCCGGCGGGACGCAATTCGGTGCGCTCTTGGTTTACGTCGCGGGGCTGGAAGAGCTGCAGACTCGCATGCGGGTCATTCATGGCATTGGTGGTCGAACCACGGGAGCGCCCAGAGCGTACCGAAACCTCGTCTGCTCCTCGAGCTGCGACGGCTTGAGGGGAGCCATCGGACGACGAAGTGACAGCAGAGCTTGAAGTCACTAGGCGAATCTGATCTTTGCCGTCGCGAATTGGCCAATTGCGAGCGCGCGCACCAATGACTTCGACTTGCTTCAAGAGAGAGCCCTGGTCCCAATACAGGCGAACCTGGTGGATCTTGCCGTGTTCGTTGAAATGAACTATGTGGACCTGGGGGCCAGTAAATGTCAGATCCCTGGTGGCGCGACAGTTGCGCATACAATGGCCAAATCAACATACCATGGGAAAAGTCACGACTCGATCGGCCACGAAGTTGTCGTCCAATCCTGGAAGGTAGGCGCCACCTCCATTAACAAACTCGACGGTAAGCTCGACATCAACGGCCAGGGAGTTCCCACCGTCAACGGCACTCAGGATTTTTTCCTCCTTCTTCTTGAGCAGCTTTTGCTGGGCGGCGAAATGTTTGGATATGGCGGCAGCACCTTGTATGCTGGTCAGGGTAGTGATGTAGTGCAGGGAGGCGTCATCGGCAAGGGCGCTGGGCGACTGCGAGGCGAGGAAGGCCTTGTATGTGGAAAGCGACATGGCGTAGGGTATATGTGTGTATGTATACGCTGTATGGCTGTGGGCGCAAAAGTCAATGTTGGAAGTATGTGAGAGTGTAGAGTCCGACTGGATATGAGGCGAAAGCGAGAGGAGGAAGGGTAGGAAGGGGAACAAGAGAAGGTGGGTGCAGTGGGAAGCGCGTAGGAGAGAAGGAGGGAGAGAATAAGAATAAGGTTGAGAATGGTACAGCCAGCTTGGGCAGGAAGGAGGGAAGAGGACAGAGAAAGGTAAACAAAAGGGACAAACACCGACTGCGTGTGGATCGTTTGGACACACCGACAGGGCTGCAGGGGAGTGAGGGGCATGTGACTTTACTCTGGAACGTCAAATCGAACCTACCTACCTAGTTCCAGTGGAGACCCCCGCCCGCATCAGCGCGAACCATCAATCTGATACTCGGTCTACACGACAACGAACGTGTTTACCACGCCATCAAATACATGCCGTTCCCGTATACATACACAAACTACCTACACACACATGTAGTCACACACGTTTCTGAGTACCTGGGTTACTACATCCATCTCCCGTCCCTTTTGGCGACTACATCCTTTAGCAAGATTGCATCTTGTTTGGCGCGTTTCAGATTGGGGCTCACTCACTCACTGCCGCCCCTTTCGCCCACACCCAAGCACCCCGAGCAATACACCTCCTCTGCTCCATCTTCTTGCACAAACATTCACACCGTCTCTTGCGCATCCTGTAAGAATAAACTGTTACACTGCAATTCTGAAAAAATTTCGACTACCATTGTTGCTGCTGCATCCTCTTCAGCACAGAAGCGGCTCCTCGCCCGTCGCTAGCCCATGTTTCTGCTACCGTACTTGCACAACTCTGCGCCCTCACAACCTTCGCTGAAACAGCCCTTGCTACATACAGTACATTACATCCGGGGCGCCTCTTCAACATCTTCCATCATATGTAGAATCCAAAAGAATGTGCAAGTGAAGATTAGCACCTCCCGCGCGGCATGCTACTGCATCCAGGAAGATACATAGATAAGACAGACATCACTTAACAAAAGAGATTGAAAACAAAACATTCGCGTCCATGTTCCTTCCAAGTGAGTCATTAGCAGTGCCAAGGTGCACCGCATGCTGAGCTTCTTTGCTCAAAGAAAGATGGAGATGGTGTAGAGAGGAAAGACAAACGTGAACTTTGGACAAGTAGATGGACCAAAAATCAAATGACGCATAGATTCAACCATCAAATGCCACCTTTTCGGCGTCCGCATCGAAACAGGTCTCCCAGCAGAGAACCTCACTGGGGAAATCACGCTCCACGCTGGGCCTCTCACGCACAAAGTAAGCCATGGCAGCTCCAATAGTGCCAAACAACGCAAGGCACGTCCAAAGGGCAAAGTTGGTCATGGATACCTCCATGTCGCTGCTCAGGTAGAAGCTGGCGCCAGACACGGCCACAGCAAGCGCTTTGAAGAGGCTGGCAACTTGCATTAGTCCCACCACAGTGCCGGCCGAGAAGGCGTCGGGGGTGGTGTTGAGCACAAGGAGCGCTACAAGGATGCCCGATCCACCGGTAAGGAGGTGCTTCACGAGCAGGGCAACGGTGGAGGTGGCAGCCACAAAGCTTGTCGAGGATGCTGCCACGACAGCCAGAAGGGGAGTAGCAACGTAGATGGCAGGGAAGAGGAGAGAAGCAGATCGGTACAGCTTGAGAAGACCATACCTCTGGACCATGGTGGGGATAACACACGCCAAGGTGATCCCCGCAACCACCTTCACCGCCAACACGGTAAGGCCTAGCCACGAACACGAGATGCCCATACCGCCGTGCTGGGAGCTGCTGTGGCCTAGGTGAGGAAGCAGGACGTCGAAGGTGGACGCGTGAAGGGAAAGCAGCGAAAAAGAGGCCAAGAGAACCATGAATGAAGGCGCAGATAGGAACTGATTGATGGAGATGCGGTCCGGGCGAACGAATTCGACCACGGCGACGGTATGTTCCTCATAGTCGCCCGTGGAGAGAAAAGCAGCTTTCTCGCAGTCAAGATCCATGACGTTTTCCTGGCGGTTGGTGAACTCCATGGGCAGCGTCTCTTTGAGCATAATAGAAGCTATAGTAGCAATGGTTAATACGATGCTCCCGCACACAAGTTGAGAACCCAGGACAGGGAACTTCTCCCACAAGGCACCGGAGGAGCGGAGGCTCTCGGATACCATGCTCTGCGCGATCGGACCCATGGAACCACATAGGGCAATCATAGGGAGGCGAGCAACGTTGTGTGCCCTCTCCTCGTTGCTCTCGCTCAAATCGCCGAGCATGGTCAAGGTGGTGACCATGACGGTGGAGCTTGCGAGGCCAGCAAAGTATCGGAAAATGGTGCAACTGGCCAGGTCGGTCGCAAACCCCATGCTGAGGCAGCACACGAGCATGGACCAAAGACCCAGGAGCGTGACGCGGCGCCGACCCATGCGATCGGCTAGATATCCCCAGAAGATGCCCGTAGTTCCGCCGAAGGCGTACGCGCAGTCGAGGATACTGCTCAGGTAGCTCGTCGAGATGTTGCCGCAAAACTCGTCGCCCGAGATAAGCATCTGGAGCTGTGGTTGAAGGCTTGATGCCATGATGCTGTGACGGTACATTAGCTTCGACTGGACCTTGTAGTGGAGTTTAAGACGTTGTCACCTACGCTTCGGCGAGAAAGACGAGATAAACCAAGTACAGCTGTGTTTTGCGGGCCTTGGTGATGGGTGACGAGGACGCGCTGTCCATGTCTATGTCGCCAGCACTCGACTCGACGTCCGACTCACTCTCCTCCAGCGGGACTTTGTCGTATTTACCCAGATCCTTGACGGGGATCAAGGACCGCGTTCTTCTGTGGAAACCTAACATGTTGATAGACGAACAGATGGTGGTTGTATGAATGGATTGGATATATGTGAAAGGAAATCGAATAAGTGGTGATATGAATTGGGTGGGAATCGACTGGATCCGACAGGCGCGCTCTCGATGAGCTTGTATGAACGGGGACACGAACCGGCGTGCTTCCCCTGGGGTTGGGTAAGGATTGTAGGTGGTCGACGTGATAGAAGACCAAAAGGGGTGCTTTGAGAGAGCGACGATAAGACAGATGAAGATCAAGGAAAGGCTGGTGGAGCTCGGCCCTCGTGGAGGATGAGGTTGAAGAGACAAGACGTCGGACATGGCGAGAGGGGTGCTGTATCTAGTGCTACAGTAGCACCTGCCCCTGCCCCTGCCGCGCCAACCCTGAAGTGAAACGGGGTTCCTGCCAATCCACTATGACCAGTCCTCTTTGGGTCTTGGGGTACCCCAAATCAGGCAAGGTTTCGTCACGGACTTTTTAGGCCTTTTCCCTGCCAATCATCCCGTCTGGACATATTGTGACGGAGCTCGGGCAAACAAAAGCACCAGTACATACCTATGTAGGTAATACATAGGTATGTATGTATACCGATCTATATACACGCAGCATGCTTCGGGCAAAATTTGAATTGGGGATATGAGAAACGGGTTCAGCTACAACTGTCTTTCGTCTCTATGAAGAAAAGGGTGATTGGATAGGTAGTAAGGAGCAAGGAGCCGTGCAAAAGCAACACAAGGGGGGAGAGTACGTAGGAAGCTCCAAACAAAAACACTGGGAAACAAGAAGATACAGCTATCCAAAAAAATGAATCGCGATTGGTCTGAGCTCTCCATACTCCAGACGCACCACCGTGGTATCATGCAAACTCTTTCTACCAGAACCCCATCCATCATTCGCTCACGCTACGCTCACGCTCTCCCTTCCTTTCTTCCACCAGCCAAGCCATCAACATTCACCCTTGATGTCTCTTTAGTAGTCATCGTCCTCGAAGAAATTTAGAATGGCTTTGATAGCCATTGGTCCAAGGCCATGCGGCGGATAGCAGATATAACTCGGGTCATCCGTCGCCCCCAATTTTTCCCTGAACTCCGTCTTGTTGGTGAGTTTAAGTTCGGTTGCGATGGCGTGGTAAGCGCGGCTGAGTACCTTGACTCGAGTGCCCTTTACGTTGTGGCCTGGCGTGAACTTGGAGCTAGCACCACCACCAAATGTGACGTTCGTCGCACCGTTCTGGGCCACCGTCTTGAGTGCGTGTGTGAGTACATACTCAATGGATCCTGATGGCGCGTTGGGGAAGTCGAGCGTATGCTTGACCTGCCAGCCATGATCAGGACTCAGCTGAGCCATGACAACACAGACAACAACTGTGCCGTCCGGTGTCTGAGCAATGTGATACTGGCGATGCTCCTCATCCTGCCATGGACGAATGTTGGTCAAGTGGACCTGGCGACCTTTTCTGTTCTTGAGCCAATCTTGGACGCGAGCGTCCACCTTGTCCTTCAACTCTTGAGGTGGTGGGCTGCCGATTGGGAAGTCCAGGATCTTCACCCCCTCTTTCTCAGCGTGGCGGATCTTTCGTTGGAGATCAGAGTCGTTCAGCGCACGATTGTGGCTGGGATCCAAACGCTGCTCCGCGACGACGGAGAATGTACGCCAGTTGAACTTGGTAGCAAGAACTTCTTCGGCTTCGGAACCCACCAGAAGCCACAATGGTTTCAGATTGCGCTCTTTTTTGATGTACTTCAGATATCCAGCCATGGTCTTGAGATACTGAGATGGGTGACAGAGCGGATCGCCAACAGTAATTGCGTATCCATCTTGCGGGACAAAGCCAACGGCAGCACCCGTAAACTCGTCTCGCCAGATTTCAGTGCGGGGCTCCAACCATGATGTGTTTGTAGCATCTCCGTAGTTTGCAATGAGCTTCTCGATTGATTGAAAGTCAAGACCAGCTGCGGCTCGATCTTGACCTTCCCATGGAGGGTGCATGGTGCTTGCTTCTGGGTGTCGTAGTTGCTTGATGATGGGCTTCTCTGGTAAACTCTTGGGGTCACGGGGAAACAGCGAAGCATGGCGGATATTCCCTAGATTGAGCAGAAGCATGAGAATGCGTTCCAAGCCGATACCGCCGCCACCATGAGGAGGAGCACCCCACTGGAAGCCTTGAATGTATTCCTCCATAGTCTGAGGGTCAATTTTCAACCTTCGCATATTCGCAAGCAGCATCTCCGCATCATGGATACGCTGACCGCCACTGAGAATCTCCTGTCCGCGGAGGAAGATATCGAAAGAATTGGTAACGTTCTTGTTGTTTGGATCCGGCATGGCGTAGAAAGGGCGAGCGTTCACTGGAAATTTGTCCAAGACATAGTAATCTGTACCCAGTTTCTCTTTGATAACACGGCCAAGCTGCACCTCGTCTCGTGTCCCCATGTCTTCATTCTCATCCAGAGGATTGCCATCTTCGTCTCTCCAACCTGATTCATTCAGCATTCGGATGCCCTCGGCAAAAGGAATAATAGGAGTCTCTTCCAACCAAACAAGGTCTTCATGAGGAAATTGGCGTTTTACGATTTCGATCTCGGGCCGGTAACGTTCGTAGATTCCGGTGAAGATGGCTTTAAAAGTACGGTCAAGCGTACGCAGAACTTCGTGGTAATGTTCATCAATGGCCATCTCCAGATCCAGACCGGTGTATTCGGTCAAATGCCGATAGGTATTGCTGTTTTCTGCACGGAACACGGCGCCAATCTCATATACTTTGCCAAAATCCGCAGACATGCACATTTGCTTTGCCAGCTGCGGACTTTGAGCCAGGAAGGCACCGCGGCCGAAATACTCTACTTTAAATACGCTTGCGCCAGACTCCGTCGCGCCGCCCTGGAGTTTGGGAGTATGGATTTCAATGAAACCTTCCTTGTCGAGTTGCTGCCGGAAAAAGCTGCAAATGCCGGATTGTATGCGGAAAATTCCCTGCGACGCGGTTGTGCGCAGATCAATGACGCGGTTATGCAAACGCGTTCGATCCGCAATCTTGACACGATGGCCTTCCTTGGGACCATCACGAGCCACATCCTCGTCCACATCCTTCTGGGACACCTCGGCTTCGTACACGTTGAAGGGAAGATGTTCCGTGACGGACGACTCAACGTGAAGATGATGGACGGCAACCTCGACATCGTGAACGGTCGCACCAGTGACTTCGCCCTGCTTGGCTTTGGGCTCTTGCAAGATACCTCGAACTAGAACTACACTTTCCACCTCGAGGTGTTCTGCCCAGTAAAGCATGTACTTTGAGATATCGCCGTGCTCCAGCAGGACACCTTGTATAGTATTAAGCTCCTGTCTGAAGACGAAGAAAACAAACTTGGCGCTCATTTTTCTCAGGTGATGGATTCGGGCGCGGAAGACAACCTCCTTTCCGACGTCTGCGGCGGAAAACCCCTTGATGCCCATGCGTACCTCATGCTTCCAGTCGCCAGCGTAGCTATTGGGGTCGAGGACGCCATACTTTGCCTTCTGTTCGGGAATCAATTCCTTGTCCGCCTGCTCTTCCATCTCCCTGCGCCGCCTCTCAATCTCCTTCTCCTTCTCAAAGTTTTCCTTTCTCCGCTCTTCGACTTGGGCTTGCTTCTCGTGCTTCCTGAGCTGGTTGCGGGACATCTTCTCGCCATCGCGATTTAGAGGGGTATCACCATCGCTGGAAGAGTCATTGGCACCGAGATGCAACTTCTCCTTGACAGCGCGGATGGGGCTGTGTGTGCCGTGGGACATGGAACCTGAGCGATTGTGGCCGCCCGTTTTGGAGGGGAAAGTCTGGCTGCGGCTAGGACTATCGGTGCGCCTGTGGAAAATGCCGCTGGAGCGGGGCGACTCGGTCTTTGATTTGTCGAGGGTAGCGGTGCTGTTGTCCAGGGTGGTAGTGGTGTTGGTGGTGGTGGTGGACGCTGCCTCTGTGGGGCGCTTATCTACGGCAACAGGCTGGCGCTTGAAATCGAGGCTGGATCGTGAAAAGGCACCAGAGGTTCTGGTGGGGGACGCAACGCCATTGGACCTGGGGGATGTGACGCCGCCTTCATCGTCTGACGCGGGATTGCTGCGGACGCCCGGTTTGAGCTTCCCCAGAGCCTTCTTGAGAGAAGACATGGCGTAGGGGTTGGGGTTAGGATGACGGTGACGGTGGTGGTGGTGGTGGTGAGGTGGTGAGTTGGTAAGGTGGGGCAGCCTCGGCGGAAACGAGGAGAGATTGTGCAATCGTTCCCGCTGCTACCTAGGAATAGGAGGGAAGAAGAATCAAAGAGTTAGAGTGGGCGGGAGGGCAGGACGAAGAGGGAGGATGTATGCCGTGTCGAGTAACTACTTAGCTAAGGGTGGGCGGGTAGGATGAGTAGCCGCCGGCAAGGCAGGGAACGAAAGCGTGCTGTACAGTACATCCGTCGCCAGCGATGCGGCCATGATGATGTAACGGAAAATAATAAAGCATTGATTTTGTTTGTTTGTTTGATTGGAAGAGGAGTCAGCATTCAATCCTTCCTGCCCACCACCACTCACGCACCACGCCGTCTAGATGCTAATCCATCATAATAATCTTATTATCAGATAACCAAAGCACACGCCGGCCGCATGGCTACGGTACACATCTGTACGCCCGCGAAGCCATTAACCACTCTAGTTGACTTATTCAGCATGACTCTTGCTTTGGTGCATCCGTCGCCTTCCGCCTGGCGCAACCTTCGACATGCCATCGCCCGCCCACCGAACAAGCTTCATCTTCATAACCAGCTCATCTAACTACATTTAACGAGTACCTCCCTCCATTTCAGTAACTAAACTATGTACATGAACGAGTCGGGAGAGAGGTGTTGAAGCTTTTGCCCAACCTTGCCTAGGCAGTTCTCCCCTCACCCCACCACATCGCCGATGCAAACCCCCCAAACGAGAGTCTGCAACCCACCCATGTCTGCTCCTATATACCCAGGTACTCCTGGACTCTCCCCTACGTCTTGGCCCCCAATCTGTAAAATCAGGTTTCGCCCATGGCATTCTGTCCCTTTCCTGCCTTTTTCACGAGTACTCGGGATATGCATACGCTACGTCATTCCCGCTAAACCCACCCCAGCCTTCAAATTCGTCGGCAAACCTGATGGCCGCTTTGAGATAGAACTGCCCCTCGTCGGTCCACGTTTCCGAGGCTACCTTCATTGCCCGTAAGCCTTTCACAAAGTGCGCATCCAACGAGTGCGCCGAAGCAAGCGCCTGGTGTTGAACGTATTTCCAGTCTCTGCCCTTGACATCGTAGCCATGGATCCTATCAAGATGAATGCTCGGCCGCGTCTGCGCAACGTAGACGGCTAGTGCAAACAGCCACCATTGGCGGACGAGGCTGATATGGAATTTGGCCGGTATCAATGGCAAAAGGATCCGCACGGCATGCGAAGACGTCAACAGATGGACCAAGAAGAAATCGTACTTCGACTCTGCAGGTGGTTCTGTGGCCACCAGAATAGCAACCGCTGACTGCTGTGACTGCTCAAACTGTTTCTTCGGATCCGAAAGCTCCCACGCGTTCCAATGTTCCAGCAAAGCTTCTTCTCGCTCTTGAAGCACCTTCGTGATGTCTCCACTACGGTGCTCGTAGAGATCGTCAAACCTTTTGTCACTCTCGACCTGTCGCAAGATTTCGAGGAGTGATGTGGATTGATAATGGCTGGGTTTAGTATATTTCGGATCATCGATATACTTATGTAGAGAGGAGTAAAAGCATGAACCGAGTGCGAGTGCCTCGATAGCAATGGTTCGAGAATTCAGCTCGTATGCGTACCCCAGATGGATCAGGGGATGGCCCACTTCATCAATCAGCTTCGGCAATGCATCAGGGTAGAGGGACCATGCTTACGTCCGGATACTAGCCCATTGATCAATGGGTTTTTCCCTTCAAACATGTAATCTTGGAGCAATACTTTCCAATTATAGTTTTTGGAAACCAACTGATCCTCAAAGAAATGCACATAGGCCCGTTGGTACCTGCACGCGGTTAGCGGCTATAATTGTCATTCGGCAGCGACATCGCACTCTCGTTTCCCCAAAAAATCTCTCCAGTCTTCTGTGGATATCTCTCCTGGCGAATCTTTCCATGGTTCAAGCTCTTTAGCCTCTTTGTCATATATATCATTCAGATGTTCAGACGTTCCACCCAGGATGTAGGCCGAACCTAAAATCTAATCACAATCTCAGCAGCTGTGAGAGGAAAAAAAGGCGGGTATCGCCTACGTGAGGTGCATGGTTATGGAAGCTGAGATTGTGATAAATGATGGAGTGATCTGCATGGTTGGCTTTCAAAAGGTGCTCCAATGTCCTAGGCCGCCTATCTGCCGCATTCTTGACGTCGTGGATCTCAACTGAATCAATGTCAATGGAAGGGTATTTTTTACTATCGGTACTGAAGAAGGAGGGCATTCGGAAAGAAGGTAAACTAAACATTTTGCAAGTTTTGCGAACGATGGATGGTATACAGACGCTCAAGATCGAAGGGCGGGGAAAGGTTCAAACTTCCTAAGTGGTTTTGGTCCGTGCTTACCCAATCGGGGTGACGTGATGTGGTGCCTGTCTCCTCTATAGCTACTTCTGTCAACTCCGACGGAACAGGAAGTCTGAAACCCCATTCACTCCCGACGGCTCGACCTACTCAACCTGTTTCCTCTACCATCCAGCTTCACATCAATAATAGAACCATAATTTATATTTAAAAGTACCATGTAAGGCGATGCTAGAGAACATAGGTGAAATGGTATCAAGACGTTATTGGCATTTATATACATAGTCATGTATAGTACCAATCAATTACGAAGAAGAAAACACTTTTGATAGTCACGTATAGCTTGCGGAATCCAACCTCAATATGAACTTTAGACAAATAGATGTGCTATTTGGCATTGCTACTTATTCAACCTTGAAGTCTACACTTGTTTGACCTTCATGCTCCACGTGTTTGACCGAGCATACATACGCCCATACAGATCGTAACCTGTATGGCGATTTCAAAGTCGCCTAAGTGTTCAAATTCGAATCACTGCGCGGGTATATCGCTTAATACTCAGCCTCCTCACCAAGGTCCTCGTCAAGAGAGTCGCTGGCAACCTCCTCGTAATCCTTCTCCAAAGCAGCAAGATCCTCACGGGCCTCTGAGAATTCTCCTTCCTCCATACCCTCTCCGACGTACCAGTGGACGAAAGCGCGCTTGGAGTACATGAGATCGAACTTGTGGTCAAGACGAGACCAAGCTTCGGCAATCGCAGTAGTGTTGCTAAGCATAGATACACTGCGATCGACAGAAGCGAGCTCGCTGCCAGGAGGACTAATGGGTCTAGAAAATATCAGTTCTATGCCCGTGCCGTAATCAGCAGGAATTCAAATACTCACTTGGTGTAGTTGATTCCGAGTTTAAAGCCCGTAGGACACCATTCAACCAAGTTGAAGGAAGACTTTGCCTTGAGCTGTCCAGCCGCCACTGTACAGTCACGAGGAACAATGTCGCCGCGGTACAAGAGAGCGACAGCCATGTACTTGCCGTTGCGAGGGTCGCAGATGACCATCTGGTTGTTTGGCTCAAAACCTGCGTTGATTAGTACCATTAGGCCATCCAATCGGACAAGCTACGTACATTGGAAGGTGAGGTCGGAAACCTTGAAACTCTCGTGAGAGCTCTTCTTGGCCGAGACCACTGGCGCATAACTAATCAAGGGGTAGTGGATACGAGGGTACGGAACCAAGTTGGTCTGGAACTCGTTCAAATCGACATTAAGAGCACCATCAAAACGCAGACTGGACGTGATGGAGCTAATGACCTGAGCGATGAGACGGTTCAAGTGCTGGAAGTCGGGGCGAGGAATGTCGAGATTCCGACGGCAAATGTCGTAGACGGCCTCGTTATCGACCAAGAAAGTGCAGTCAGAATTCTCGATAGTGCTGTGGGTAGAGAGAACAGCATTGTAAGGCTCGACTACCGAAGTGGAGTTGCGAGGAGCGGGATAGACTGCAAATTCAAGTTTGCACTTCTTGCCGTAGTCGGTGGAGAGACGCTCAAGAAGCAGCGCGCCGAATCCAGAACCAGTTCCACCGCCGAACGAGTGAAAGATTAGGAAACCTTGTAGTGAAGAGCAGTTGTCTAGCGTTGTTAGTCTCGAGCCCTTGTGAAAGAAGCCCTATACACGAGACATACCAGCGACACGTCGGATCCGCTCGATGACGCTGTCAACCATCTCCTTGCCAATGGTATAGTGGCCACGGGCGTAGTTGTTGGCAGCATCTTCCTTGCCGCTGATGAGGAGCTCAGGGTGAAACAGTTGCCTGTACTGGCCAGTGCGGATCTCATCGATCGGCGAAGGGTCCAAATCGACGAAGATGGAGCGTGGTACGTATTTGCCGCTGTTGGTTTCGGTGAAGAAGGTCTCGTAGGAACCGCCCTCGTTGAGCTCTTTGGCTTCGGGGTCGGGACGCCCATCGGCCTTCAGTCCATGCTCAAGCAGGTACAGCTCCCAGGCGCTGTTACCTAGCTGAGTTCCAGCCTGGCCGATATGAAGATGACAGATCTGTGATGAAGATAATTAGCACGAGTCTGCTGTTGGTTCCCGGCCATCTTGCAGACTGTGCTCGCAGCGCAACGAAGTAGGAGGCGCGAACAAGCCTATGCCAGGGCGCCGTCCCCCACTAGGTTCAAGGGAGGGCTTCAGTGAGCCGCCGTAGGGAGCACATACCTCTCCTCGCATTGTGTGTGATCCAAGTCTATCCAGAGAGCTTGAGGGGTTCAGATGGAGGTTTCCTGGGAGGAAAGGGAGAGAGGCCGTTCAAGCGGTGAAGCTGCCACGCTTTAGCGGGGAAGGTCCGTGTATTGGGGGGGTGTTTGGCGAGGGGTGCTTGGGTTAGCGCGTCAAGGGTCCTGAGGACGCAGGCCGTGATTGGACCTCCCAGAAAAAGTGTACCTAGCCTATTAGGTGCATGTATCACAGTATGTACATTGGACCAAGAAAACTACATAAGCACTTGATAATGATGATGGGATAGCATCTGCCTGGTACATGGCGTTAGCTTTAAGTAGATACATAAATGTGCGGCGGACTAATCCAGCCCCCTCAAGACCGATATACGGGCAAACTAGCCATAGTTCTGTGACAAGAAAAGTCCAAAGATAAGCCAGTGAAGAATAATGACAAGCGATAGTATAGATCAAGTTTCCGTGAAATATCCCGAATCAAAACTACAGTAGCTGCGATGAGAGCGAGAAGCCCTAATAGCACTAAAGCGTCATCGAGGAAAAGCTCGAAGTCTGAGGCTCAAGACGAATCGTATGAGTGATGCAAGTACTGAAAAAACACCGAAAAGTCCAACTACAAGCTGGTCACATCTCCACTAGTGAAGCACCATATTGATGAACATAAGAATCAGGAAAAACCTTAACATCCGCCTTGTCAATTTGTCCGGTATTATCAATCTTCCATTGTTTCAATGGATCTTCAACGTTGTATTCCGGCAAAGGAAAGGTTTAAGTAATACTCGTAATTATGCCCGAAAAAACGAACGAATATGGTTTCGAAACTCAACTCTCCGCGATTCGATCCGTACAGGTTTCTCTTCATTCCTTCTCTCGTGTGAGGTTATATATAAACTTATCAATGCATGCATGCAACATTACTTGCAACCCATCAAGACAGTGCAAATAATCGAATGAAAAGCAGCTAAACAAATGCACATGGGTCCAATCAGGCTATCCTCTGTCTGACCGCATGATACGAGCCGTACCGTTATGCAGCGATAACCTTAGAGATAGTCCGTAACCAATTAACTTATATAGATGATCTTGTGTGGGAGCTAATAAGTTCAGTTGCCTTTTATCTAAACCTAGTGGATGTGTAACTATATCAATCAGATTTTTAATGCTTCTACACACGGCAGGCAAGCAATATCATGTTTAAGTATTTATTTTGATAACTATAAAGTTGTATCAACTACTACAGAGATCTAATAATAACATATCATAATACTCTATCGAACTTTTATGCATAAAACTATTCCTTCCTTCTCCGCATTCCTACTTTTAATGCAAGCGGTTTCCTCAAAAATCCTTCTCTAGTCTCCATCTCCTCTTGCCTAAGCTCAAATTCATAGCGCCTGAATACAGTGCCCACAATAAGCGCCAACTCCATCTCAGCGACATTTCTTCCCACACAGGCACGGGGACCATAACTAAACGGAATGAATGCAGCTTTCTGCTGCTCGGTGATCTTTTCCCAACGTTCGGGGCGGAATTCCGAGGCGTCGGCTCCCCAAATCTTGGAGCTATGGTGAATGGTATATGTCGGAACTGAGAGCACGACGCCTTGGGGAATGTGCACGTCTGAATTTGGCAATGTGATGCCGGGACCAGGAGGAACCACACGAGGCAGACCAAGCGACGAGGTGGAATGGATGCGCATTGTCTCTTTGATCACGGCGTCTAGGTATGGCAAGTCTCTTACTTGGCTGAACATGGGCACGGTGTTGGGATTTGGTAATGCGGCGTCAAGTTCCTGTTGGAGTTTGCGAGTGACTTGGGGATTTCGCAGGCAGTGATAGAGCAGCGCACAGGCAGTGTTGCTGGTCGTGTCTGAGCCAGCGATCAATTGTGTAAGAGCTTCGGCTGTAAGCTCTTCACGGCCCAATCTGGCGCCTGTTTCGTCACGTCCTTCCATGAGGCGGGCTAGGAGGTCCACACGGTCGCTAGGCTTGGAAAGACGCTCATTGACGCGGGCGATGGCGATACCAGCAAGGTTTTGAACTGCAGCTACGCCCTTGGAAAAGAAAGGGTCTGGAAGATAGGCTGCGTACGGCTTAAGTTGGGGCAGAATGCCAATAGTACTACAGTGCGAGCGCCCAATCAGTCAATGTATTGGTCCCTAAAGCACTAAACAACATACCTTGAAACCTCACCTCTTCTGTTCAGAACGTCGATGGCGGGCGCGTAAGTCGGGTCACTATCGGGCGTCTTCTTTACTTCGGCAATGTCCTGTCCCTTTTCCAGCATGCCAAAAGGAGCTCCAAAGGCCAGGTCCCCAATGACATCGAAAGCTAGGTAGTTGAACCAGTGCAAAGCATCCATATGGTAGTATCCATTCTTTTCCTCGGATGAAGCGGAAGCAGCACGACGGTCCCACTGCTTCCGCAACTCCTCCAGGTTGTGATGGATGTACTGTTCGAACTGACCCACCGACTTTGCAGAAAAAGTATGAGCAACTGTTTTGCGTTTGCGTGTATGTTCGGAACGATCGCGCGTATTGAACAGGCCACGGCGAATGGAGACGAAGGCGTCGTAGTAATCACTTTTTAAGAAGCCATTGCCATGGCCATAAATGATGGGTATAGCATCGGCATCGGCGACACTGACATGGTTTGGTTGGATTCTCACGAAGGTCCCATACTTTTTGTGAGCGTCATCAACAGCAAGGTAGCGTCGGCCTCGTCGACATTGATATAGGAGCCAGAGGTTCGTGAATGCAGCGGGGAATGGTGCGGGTATACGTCGGATAGACCAATTACGAATGTAGGGGAGAAGGTAGTAGAGGATAGGAAGCAGAAGGAAGGCGTAAGGTGTAATGAAGTTGGAAATAAACATGCTCGTATAGAGGATGATTGATCAAATAGATAGGATTGATTCAACGTTGCTATGGATGGCTGGGTGTGATGGAAGGAAGGCAGCCGGTCAGTCGTCTTTATAGTTGACTCGAGTGCCTATCCGTTCCCATCCGTTGCCATGAAGCGACCGTCGCAGCGTCTCAAGACATGCAGCATCCCAAACCGGCGTCAGATAGCACAGCAAAAGGCGGAGTCTAGGGAGCCGGCATCACACCCCGACCCCGCGTTTTCTTCTGGTGGGGTCGTCCCCATTACCGCCCATCCATGCCGTCCGAGTTAGCCCCGATCAATCGGCAAAGGGCCTGCATGTGCCTCGCTTACTCGTGTCAACATCATCGGGCCACAACACCACGCCACGTAACTGACTACCAAAAATACGTACATACCTACATATATATCTATATAAATTTATATGGACGGACGTAGGACACTAGAGAAAAACATCATATTTTTTTCAGAGCAAACACAACGAGATGGAATAAACTACAATCATGACATCCCCCGTTGCCCTCATCCATGGCGTCCAAGGACAAGAGAGGTGACAATCATACCAACTACATGTACTTTTGATTTCCCCAACGCCGAAGCACGTGGCCCTCAGAGCACCATCCATATAGGCCTGCAATATCAAACCCAACCCAGTGATGCCGTGGCACATATGGCATATATAAGTCCATTACTTACCATCGCCCTTCGCCCAAGCAGACATGCAAGACTGACAGCGATCGAACGTGACGTTTATGTCTGCAATTTAGAACGTGACTTTGTTTCCTTTGAAGTCACCAAAGCCTCCTCGATTGGTAGAAGCAAAGCCTCCGCGACCGCCACCGCGACCTCCGCGGCCTCCGCGACCACCACCTCGTCCGCCGAAGCCACCGCGTCCGCCGCCACGTCCACCGCGGTCACCGAAACCGCCACGTCCTCCACGCCCGCCGCCTCCACCGTTGTCCTCACGGGGAGTAGCATAGTCGACGCGAATAGACCGACCATCCACTTCAGTGCCGTTCATGCTTTCAAGGGCAGCCTTTGCTTCATCAACAGTGTTGAAGTCAACATAGCCGAAGCCTTTGGGGTTACCAGACTCCCTGTCGGTGGGCAGAGAGACGCGAGAAATCTCACCGAAGGCACTGAATGCCTCGTGAATCGAGTCGTTGGTGGAATCGAAAGACAGATTACCAATGAAGAGCGTGTTGCTGGGGTTGCTAGGCTTGTCACCGAAACGAGCCGCCCGGTTGTTGGACTTCTCCTTGGGATTGTTATTGTTTTGACGGGGAGTGCTGAAGTCAACGTTGAGAGGGCGGCTGTCGAGGTCCTTTCCATGCATCTCCTCCTTGGCCTTGGCCGCAGATTCAGCAGAGGCGAACTCAACGTAACCGAAACTATCCAGGTTAGTATGTCTACCAAGTGTTGTTACAAGTCAAACGTACCCCTTGGCACGACCCGTATCACGGTCGGTGATGATGCGGCAGCCAACAATCTCACCAAACGACTCGAATTCGCGAGCGAGCCACTCCTCATCAATGTTCCAGCTAAGGTTGCCAACGAAAAGGTTCTTGACGCCCTCCTCTTCCGTCTTGGCCTTCTTGACAGTTGGCTCAGCCTCATCCTCAGCCTTTCGTTTCTTGGAAGGAGCTTCCGCCTCCTCGCTCTCGCTGGAGTCAGAGTCTTCGGAATCGGAGTCAGAGTCGGACGAGTCGGACGAGTCGGAAGAAGCCTATATTTGTGAGTATGCGGGTAGAATTATGTGGGACAGATATATATACCTCAGTCTTCTTGGCCTCCTTCACCTGAGCAGGAGCCTCCTCTTCATCAGACTCAGACGAGTCGGAATCAGAGTCGGAGTCGCCCTCGGAAGATGAATCATCCTTGGCAGCGGGCTTGGAGACGACAGAAGTCTTTGTGCCATTTGCTTTAGGAGCCTCCTCCTCGCTCTCGCTGTCCTCCTCTTCGTCACTGCTGTCAGAGGAATCGGAGCTTTCCGCAGCAGTCTTAGTAGCTTTAGTAGCACCATTGGCCTTAGCCTTGATGGGAGCTTGAGCTTCAACTTCTTCATCACTGCTAGAAGAAGAGCTGTCGCTCTCGCTATCAGACTCGCTGTCGGAGGACTCAGGCTCAGGAGTAGGCTCCTTCTTAGTCTTCTTTGACTTCTTCAGTTTCTCGGCGGTGGACTTGGCAATCTCCTTGCTCTTCGACTTGGAGGACTGAGCCGGCTTGGTGACGCGGCCTTCCTTGACGGGAGCGATGGCCTTCTTGGAAGACTTGGTGGCATCGGCCTTGGTTGATTTTGTTTTAGACATGGTTGATGATGTCTATAGTTCTGCCAAGTATCAGTAGTCTGTAAAGATGATCAAATGATGGAAAAAACACGGCAAAGGTCCATTCGCTCGCGGGCGCAGAATCTCGAGCAGAATGCAATGCGCCTACAGCCCACTTCTTGGATGTCTCAAACGAAAAGCCCACAGGTATCTCTCGGAACCGCACGAGACGGTAATCCCTCAAGCCCACGAAAAGCCCACAAGAACCCACAGAAGATTGACTTCAAGGCGCAGTGTTCCCACAAATGCCGAGAAGACAAAGTAAGAAACCCTCGATAGCGAAAAGCCTTTGCCAGATCTGAGTGCGCCGTCAAGAGCGACGGGCGATCTGCTATGTTTGTGTAAAGGAAAAGTATGCCGCAATGCCCACTGACTTGATCAATATTGTAATTGGATGGATGGATATACTCGAGAGTCGCAGTTCTCTCTGGTGTATAAAATGCCCTCAGTGACCCACGAAGCCCTCAGAAGCCCTCAAATGGATAAGTTGAAGAGATATGCCGGAGTGAAAGAAGAAAAAATGGAAGATGTGGTGATGGGTAGAGAAGAAGGAGGAAGGAAGGAAAACGCTGGAGGCAGGCAGAGGCAGAAATACTTTTCTGCCGAGAGGGAAAAAATAAAAGCGGGGCGGGGTGACCAAAGCTCCACGGCGGTGAAGCGTGAACCGCAGCTATGCCCCGTCGGGAAGTATTAGCGAGACCCTTCAACTTGGCTGCGTGGATAGCAGAGTGTTGATTAGGTAGGTAGGTAGATGTCTACATTGGTACCTACCCATCTACCACAAGTCAATACGTACGCTTCATGTGTGATGGAACAATCGGTCGCTCGAGGATAGAGAGATCCACGTCCACCCCATTCCTCTGACAACGAACTGCGACAGCACAGGCACATCTGTCACAAAAACAAAAAGAATTAACACTTCCAACGTGGTATGGCTTCGCCGGGCCATAAGCCTCGACGGCGAAGAAAGATCGAGGAAGGGTCGCTCGCCCACATCGCCCACGGCACCGTTGACATTGACATCCAGCATTCCGACGTTCGGAAGCCTGCGTTTCCCCTAGTCGCCTTTCTCTGGCCTGCTAAAGGCACCGTCTCGCAATGGGTCACGATCCCTCTGGTCCTCATGGTTGTTGGCCTTTTCCGTTGGACCACGGCCCTTTGGGATTACTCTGGCTTCCAGTCTCCGCCCATGCATGGCGACTTTGAGGCCCAACGCCACTGGATGGAGGTCACAGTCCACCTCCCCGTCTCCCAATGGTACTTTTACGATCTGGATTGGTGGGGGTTGGACTATCCCCCCCTAACTGCTTACCACAGTTGGCTGCTGGGAACCATGTAAGTAAGCCCTTTGCAACCTTCAAACCATATATCTCGACACGTCTGCTAACGTATGCATTGCAGCGGCTCTGCTATCAACCCAGACTGGTTCGCCCTCTATCGTTCCCGAGCTCTCGATAATCCCTCGTTGAAAATCTACATGCGGGCAACCGTGTTCTTTTCAGAGTACTTGATCTACATTCCAGCCATCATCGTCTGTCTCCGCCGATACTCACGAGCCGAAAAGGTCAATGTTTGGGAAGCGTCCATTGCCTTGACGGCTGTGCTGATGCAACCCGCCAACATGCTGATTGACCATGGTCATTTTCAGTACAACACAGTCATGCTTGGTCTAGCCGTGGCAAGCATGTCTAGCATGCTAGCGGGCCGTCATCTGTGGAGCTGTGTCTTCTTCGTGGGAGCTCTTGGTTTCAAGCAAATGGCCCTTTTCTACGCACCCGCTGTGTTCGCTTATCTCCTTGGTATTTGTGTTTTTCCCAGGATCAATATCGTGCGGTTCTTTGCCATAGCCTTGGTCACCGCGGCCTCTTTTCTTGTTCTCTATCTTCCCTTCATCGCAGGTGTTGTGTACAACACGTATGACGTTGTATCGCAAAAGGGCTTGCCTAAACCCCCATTACTCGCATCTTTACCCATCAGGCTTGACGAGGATGGTTGGTATTACCCAGTCATCCTCCAGTCAGCTCAGTCGATACACAGAATCTTTCCTTTTGCCAGAGGTTTATTCGAAGATAAGGTCGCCAACATATGGTGCACCGTCCACACCTTCCATAAACTAGGCCAGTATCCCGGCGCGCTTCTTCAAAGAGCCGCCCTTGGTGCTACGTCCCTTGCCATTGCGCCACCCTGCTTCATTATTTTCCTAAAACCACGAAAGGAACTGGTACCGCTTGCCCTGGCCACAACTTCTTGGGGTTTCTTCCTTTGCTCGTATCAGGTTCATGAGAAGAATGTCTTGCTTCCTTTAATGCCTATGACGTTATT
This sequence comes from Periconia sp. R9002, assembly GCA_023627715.1. NCBI lineage: Eukaryota > Fungi > Ascomycota > Dothideomycetes > Pleosporales > Periconiaceae > Periconia > Periconia sp. R9002. Next base: position 163,145 of record JAMAHW010000088.1, read on the forward strand.
GTTATGTGGAAAGGGAGGACTCCTGCCGTCCATCCGCGCCTGGGTCGGGTTGGCGAATATGCTTGGAGTGTGGACCATGTTTCCGCTACTCAAGAGAGATGACCTTCGGGTGCCTTATTTTACGCTGTCGCTACTATGGGCCTATCTTCTTGGCCTACCTCCAGTCTCGTTTTCGGCATATCAAGAGGGAACTTCGGGTGGCCTGAGCCTGATTACCAAGATTCTTCATCTCAACATATATCTGGCGATGGTTGGATGGCACATTGTGGAAGCTTTTGTTGCCACACCAATAGGCAAGCCAGATCTCTGGGTAGTGGCGAATGCAATACTTGGCTGTGGTGGATTTGGTCTTTGTTATCTATGGTGTCTGTGGATCTTGGTGTGGAAGAGCGAAGTATTTGGAAAGTCGCAGGTGAGGAAGAGCAAAACGCAATAAAGTTGGGTGATTTCCTCGGTAGAAGTTTCAAGATTTCATCCAGCGGCGGACAAGTTGTCATCGAGATACCCCTTATTACATTCGGAGCAAAAGTGGAGTGCATTCATTGAATTGTACACCGAGGACAATTCACACATTAATGCAGTTTAGCGCATACATATATTAATTGGATTACGGCTATTATTAATTCGCAGGTCGCACATGAAGCTAGTTTATTGCCCCACGTTGTGTACGACGGTGTTTTGAACGCGCTCTTCTCGTAGTATGCAAACATGTTTCATAGCTAACCCACTAATATACATTCGAGCACCGCTCGATCTAGCCATTTTAGTTCTACAGCCATGACATTCGCTATTCGTACAACGCACTGCATTTTACATAGTGGCGTGTGGACCACCCCAGACTCCAAGTTGGCCCCGGAACCTATATGCTGAAGCCGTATCCAGCCATGCAATCCTTGTACTTGGTTACGAGGTCTTTGCATTCCTCTTGCGGGTTGTTTGAATTTGAAAAGAGCATGCACTCATCGCGCTTGGCTTTCTCGTCGGTACAAACACAGCAGGGCTGTGGTGCATGCGGCAGACAAAAATTAGCTATGCATTGTCTATCCACGAGTTGGATTCTCGGCAATCCTTTATACGATTGATGGGTGAGAAGGAGCGAAGCGGCGTACCTTTGGTTTTGCGGGGCCGCCGGTGCTGGTTTTCAGGTCTGTAGCCATATTTGCGGCGGTCGGGGGTGGTGGAGGCGCGGGTGCTGTGTATGGTACATGAGTCGATTGAATTGTTCGTAGGCGCGATGGGAGGTTGAAAAGGGAGCGTACCTGACTGATTCGAGCCCATTGTGAGTGTGCTTGTTTTTTTGTGTGAATTGTGAGGCGATGACGGTAGTGTGTCAATGGTGTTGATGGAAGCCGTAGGAAGCGTACATGTACATCTTGCTGCTTAGAAATTATGGCGCTCATGTCATGGCCTGGCGTGGAGACTGGAAAGCTTGGCACTTCCGACGTGCTCCGTGTGGTCCGTCACACCCACTGACGCGGAGAAACGTCGGAGCGGAGCCCAAGGCCAGTCCAGCCCAGCTCAGCCCCGCCCGCGGCAACGCGCATGGATGGTGCAGCTGGCAACCACAAACAAATCTTTCTTTTGCTTCTCTCCCACCCCACCCCCACACATTCCACATACATTACGCGCATATAAACACTGTTGCTGCCTTTGTTGTCTGGAGAGGTAGCTGCTCAGACCCGACCAGATTTCCTTCCCTGCGCATCCCCAAACTCTATCTGACGACTATACCCACCATGGCGGGATCCAACGTCTTCTCGCTAAAAGGGAAGGGTCTCAAGCTCACGACAGCTGAGGATATCGAGCCACATTTGAAAGAGTTGAAAGAAAACGATGACGTTGAAACTGTCGAGTTCCTGGGCAACACTATCGGCATCGGGGCGAGCGAAGCCCTGGCCGAAGTTCTCAAGACCAAGAAGAAGTTGCAGGTTTGTTTACCCCTCCTGTCGTCCCTCCCCGCAGAGTCATAATTAACCCCCCCTCCCAAAAACAGGTCGCAAACTTCGCCGACGTCTTCACCGGCCGCCTTCTTTCGGAAATCCCAACTGCGCTTTCCCATCTCCTTACGTCTCTCTTGACGCTACCTAATCTGTATACTGTCGATCTCTCTGATAATGCCTTTGGCTTGAATACCCAGGCGCCCCTTGTCGATTTTCTCTCTCAACACGTTCCCCTCCGCCACCTCATCCTCAATAACAATGGTCTTGGCCCCGCAGCCGGTGTCCTCATCGCCGATGCACTCACATCGCTCGCCGAGAAGAAGGAGTCTGCCAGGAAGCAAGGCAAGGACGTGCCCGACCTCGAGACGGTCATCTGCGGTCGGAATCGGTTGGAGAACGGCAGCATGGCTGCCTGGGCCAAGGCATACGCCGCACACAATAAAGTCAAAAAGGTTAAGATGGTGCAGAATGGCATCCGCCAGGAAGGCATCACACATCTCCTGACCAATGGATTGTCGCACGCGACTGAAATTCAGGTCCTCGATCTTCAGGACAACACGTTCACGGCCATGGGCGCCAAAGCGCTCAGCAACGTCGTCGGCAACTGGACCACTATCCAGGAGTTAGCCGTCGGTGATTGCCTGCTCAGCGGCCGCGGCGGCATTGCCCTCGCAGGCGCCTTGCAAAAGGGCAACAATGCCAAGCTCGAGGTCCTCCGCCTCCAGTACAACGATATCAATGCCAAGGGCATCGCTGGGCTCGCTGAAGCGCAGTCGAAGCTTCCTGCCCTTCGCCGCATTGAGCTCAACGGCAATAAATTCGAAGAAGAAGACCCCTCGATTGCTTTATTGCGCGAGATCCTTGAGAAGCGCAAGGATGCTGCCGATGGTGTTGGGGAGGATGATGATGAGTACTGGGGGCTTGATGAGTTGGATGAGTTGGACAGCGATGACGAGGAGGACGAGGATGAGGCCAAAGTGGGCAGCGACGATGAAGAGGAGGGGGTTAAGGTGGAAGAGAAGGCTGCACGGGAACTGATCGATGCCGACAAAGCCGAAGCAGAAAACGTGGCACAGGAGCAGGATCCAAAGGTGGACGATTTAGCGGATCAATTATCCAAGACTGAAATCAAGTAGATGGCAGCAGCAACATGGCTGGTAGGCGTGGTGTTTGGAAATGAAATGGTTAGGTAGGTAGCCATGATTAGAATCAGGTAAGATGGGGATAAGTTGGATTTTGCATGTCCAAGGGGGGGGGGGGGGGGGTATGTGTTGTATATGTCACGACGAGGTAAATAACTAGCATGAATCAAACGCTGCTGTCTTTTTATTTTCTTCGTCTATTTTTTTTTTCGCATGAATTGGATACATAGCTATACATAGCGAGACACATAGGTAAGGTACATGATTATATTTATGTAGGGAGTCGTGGGAGTGAAGGATGGATGACGGCGGTGTTGAGGAGGGATGAAACCCCCACGCGGAGTAGTGGACATTAGGGAGACAGGGATGGAAGGAGGCAGCCAGCAGTTTTGGTGGCGATAAGGTCACTCAGTGGACTGTCCAGTCAGGTCTAGGTACGGGAGCAGAGGTTTGATGAGGGCAATCTCGGTCCCATCTCACAGGCACAGACTAGTCTCAGGCCAATTAGTTAGCTGTGTACAGGAATAATGTATGATGCGGTTGGTGGTGAATATCTTGCCAAAAGTTGCAACGGCAGGCGCACGAGCTAGCCGGGTCGGGAGGAAAAGATGGGACCTGCATCTCAAAATGACGTTGTGTTCCGTTTCTAGACCAGCCAAAAAAAGCCTTGTTATGTGTGCCCGTTTTTATTTTGCACTCGTCCACTCAGCGCCCGCCCGAGTCCCTTGGCCGTGGCGTGGCGCCATCCTCTCACTCATCGGTACATCGGTACCAATTGTGTCTACTATCTGGGAAGAAGATGAAGAACTAGATTCTCAAGTAGTAGTAAAATGGTAGAAAAGACGGTAAAGTCTATCCTGCTATTCTACTTGGTTCGGATCCCACCATCAGGATAGACAACAAAGGGCCCTCTAGGCGTTGTATGTAGAGTGGTGCGTGTTGCGAGTGCGGGCTATTTTTCGACCTGGGTGCATTGCATGGGTACCCCTACTTCTCTACCACGTACCCGTCACTACTGCGATATCTATCCCCCCTTCCCGTGCCACCACTTGTTTTCTCCTCAGGACCCATCATCCACCTTTTTCGCTCGTTAATCCTCTTTTCCCTTTGTTCATCAACCCCCTACGCCAAACACTCTCTTGATCGTTCCCACGTCATCCTGCAAACGGACGGACAATCCCAGGCACGGGGGAGGACCCATTCGTTTACCAACCTGTCATTGGAACACATCCCTCCCTTGCAACCCTTTTTTTGGGCCTACAAGTAGATCCACCCGCCATGGTTACCCCCGTGGAATCAGAGCGCCCGGAGCCGACTTTTGAAATGCATAGCAATACACACATACCCCCCAACACTCGCTCTTCGGATGATGACGGTACTTTTATTGGAGAAGAGCTGAGCCAGCCGGGCTCCCACACAGCAACAGCCCCGCCGCCAGGACGACCTCGTGCAGGAAGCCACTTGACCGTCGACACGGTGCATTACGAGAGATCGAGATCAGTCACTTCGGCTTCACAAACACGCGAGCAGGCCAGCCGATTGAACGATGATTTGGCTATGCTCCAGGTCGAGCGCCAGATTTCCAACCGCGATGACTTGGATAGAATCTCTACTTCGCGTTCCATGCGCAGACAACGGTCGCGGAGGACGGATCCAGTCGACGACTTTGACGAAGCCACCAACCCGTTGCACGAGAAGACGGCCCTCTACAGTCCTCCCGAAAATCCCAACACGAGGTTCTCCCAGTTCTTCAAAAAGATCCACAATTCCAGCTTTCTCATTCGATACTTTACCTACATCACCCCTCTCGTCCTCCTGATCCTCATCCCACTGCTGCTGGGCGCTCTCGTCTTCAAAAATGCTCATGTCGGCCATGTGAGCCTATTGTGGTTCTGCGTATGGCTTGAGATAGTCTGGCTGACGCTCTGGGCCGGAAGGCTTCTAGCCAAGTGCTTGCCCTACCCTATCGGCCTGGTCTCCAGTTTGTTCACCAACAACAGCAAGAAGTGGCGTGATATGGGTAAGCAGCTCGAGCTTCCCGCAACCTTGTTCTTCTGGTGGCTCGCCATCGAAGTTTCTTTCTTGCCGACCATGAAGAATCATAGTATCGATGGCGACAAAAGGACCAGGAGCTGGCAAAATACAACCAACAAAGTCTTTGTTTCTATCTTTGTGGGCATGACCTTGAACTTTGTCGAAAAGATCATTGTTCAGCTTATCGCCATCAGCTTCCATCTTCGAACCTATGCGGACCGGATCGAGTTGAACAAGTTCCAGATTGGCAGTTTGGTAAAGTTGTACAAATTTTCAAAGGAGAAGATCGCCATGGAGGACTCTGAATTCGAATCCAAGACCCGACCAGGTTCGGGAGCCCGCACGCCTGGCCAGGTTATCGAAAAAGCACAAAAGAACACCAAGGAAGCCTTCAATAAGTTTGGTGATCTTGCGGGGAAGGTTGCTGGAGATTTCACAGGTCGCCAAGTGGCTGGAAGTAGGCATCCCCACCAAGTGGTTCTCACTCTGCTGGGTAGCACCAATGGCAGCCAGGTACTTGCCCGTCGACTCTATCGAACTTTTGCGCGCGAGGAAACGGAGACCGTCCATTCCGAAGATCTCAAGAATGCATTCGAAACGGATGATGAAGCCGACGCTGCGTTTTCCATGTTTGACAAGGACATGAATGGGGATATTTCCATGGAAGAGCTGGAGGCCGTATGCATTGAAATCGGCCGAGAGCGCAAATCCATTACGGCTTCACTCAAGGATCTTGACTCTGTTGTCGGCAAACTTGACGACGTTTTCATGTTCATCGTCTTCGTCATCACTATCCTTGTCTTCATCTCCTTGATTTCCACCTCCGCCGCTGGTGTGTTGACCTCGGCCGGCTCTACTGTTCTCGCGCTGTCATGGCTTTTCTCGGCTACAGCACAGGAATTCCTCCAATCTGTCATTTTTGTCTTTGTCAAGCATCCATTCGACGTGGGCGACCGTGTCTCCATTTACGGCAACACTGGTGCTACCGGTTTAGGTGACGATTACTTCGTCAAGGAGATTGCTCTGCTGTAAGTTGAATTCCAGGTACAGATTCGTTTGTTATCGAGACACCACGTGGCGTCGCGTATTGAGACACTTGATGATGTACTGTAACCACCCTAGTTACATTTAACTAACTTCGTCCCTGCGATATAGGTATACTGAGTTCAAGAAAATGGAGGGTCATGTGGTGCAGGCTCCAAACAGTTACTTGAACACGCTCTTTATCCTCAATCAGCGACGCTCTGGTGCGCTAGCGGAAGCTGTGCCGGTGGTCATAAAATTCGGCACAACTCTCGACCAAATCGACCAGCTTCGCCAGCGCCTACTCGAATTCGTCCGATCAGAGAAGCGAGAATATCAGAACAATATCCTTACTGAATTGAGAGAGGTCAAGGAAGTACACTCGCTCACGTTAAACGTTGTATTTTTCTACAAATCAAACTGGCAGAACGAGCTTCTTCGTCTCCAACGGCGCAACAAGTTCATCTCCGCATTGATGATCGGTATGTTGAACTCCTCTAGGTACAGAGTCGTTTGTTATCGAGACACCATGTAGTGTGGCGTATTGAGACACTGATAATGTACTGTAACCACCCTAGTTACATTTGACTGACTTTGTACCCGTAACATAGGTATGCAGGAGTGCGGCATCGAAGGGCCACGCATGCGTTACCCCGGACAGAAAGAATCTTTCCCACTCTATATGCAAAATCTCCCCCATCAGCATACGCCTGGCGTCGGCCATAACGGGACTCCGGATCAACCCAGCGGTATACTCCACCACGAAGCCCAAGACGAGCCTCTTGTTCCGCCACCTGCGGACGGAGCTGCCGATTCCAGTGCCCCGCCAAATCGCACTCATTCCATTCTCCGCAATGGTGGAAGGGCTCGCGGCGAGTCCATGGCGGCCATGGGTCGTCGTGTCGATTTCTCGTTGGGAATGAGAGACATTGGTCTGGGAGACATGCCTGGCGATGTGTTTGACGACAGGGAGACTAGGGATCGAAACAAGGCTACCGTGGTCCGAGTTACATCTCCATCTCGTAGCGCCGAGCGATCTGGAAATTCCTTAGATGCTGGGCGCTCCAGCTCTGTCGCCGATCGATCTTTCAAAGGAATCCACCGTGTCAACACTGACAGTTCGGCGGCCCGTGAGCGAAGCAACCATAGAAATCGCTTCTTTAGCCGTAACCGCCGCCAGGATGAAGAGTCGATTATGGCGGACATTCCCGAGACTGCCAATGACTCTTCCCAGAGCCCGAGCCAACCCCTCCGACTTGATCCTCGTTCTGGCCTTGTCAGTCCCAGAGCTATGAGGATGAGTGAAGACGAATCGCGTCCCCCTCGTCGGTCCTACGATGCGTCCCCTCGACCGCCTCATCGCGCTGCGACCGAAAACTTTGAGTTGCGGCGGCTGTAGCTGACGAGACGTTGAAAACGCACCATATGTAATATAGTCGAGTTTGTCGTGTGCAAATCAGCAGGGGAAGAAGTGGCATTGTAAAGGGGTGCATTTGTGCTAGCGTTTTTACATTTTAACAGTTCCCTCTAGATTGACGGGCTACGATTTCATTTTGATCAGTTAAGAAGCCTACACATAGAGAAAAGTAATTTCATTGTATCTCTCCACGGTATTTAACAACTTTAGTAATATCCATTCCAATCATTGTCCTTCAAAAATCAGGGCTTCGAAAGACGCAAAAAGTTGGCATTGCAATTTTCCTTTGCCTGTCTGAGTCCATGATTATAGCTGCTCTCACTCGGATTATTGGGGCCATTAGCCTAAAATACCACCCTGATCAAGACCTTGACCCTCTATGGCAACTGTTCTGGCAACAAATAGTACATTCACATATTTATAAAAGCCAAATTGAGAGGCACTAACTTCTGACAAGAGGGAAGTTATTGCAGTCTTAGCGGGGTCTGTTACTATATTCCGGGGCATATTTTCTAGCGATGGTTCGGGAGTACGAAATGTAACGTATCGGGGAAATTCATTCTCCTTAATTCAACGTTTTACATCAAAACTTCGAATATCGAAGTCTTCTTCCAATCCTTTTCATTCTAATCAATTCACAAAGCCGGGTACCGGTTTTACCCGAGAATTCGATCTCTCGTATTAGCAGGGCTTCAATCATACATTCGACGGCATAGACGTGAACCTGGAAACACTACATATAACTCAGCAGTGTCGGAATCTGATGCTGATTGTGATTACCACGATTTTCAGCGAGTATGGTGTGGAGGTGCGCCTTCTACAGGAATTGGTAATGCGGTCTCTGATAACTTTTAAATTAGGCGTTAAACAGGTATAAGATTTAATAGATTTCAATTTTAATTTATAGCCTCTAGCTTTTCTTACGTAGAGACGTCGTACCTTAGGGGTGCCGGCCGGTATTGAGCCGCCAGCGCAAATCGTTGATTGGTTACCGGCAAATAAAGCAAAGTAGATCCGGGCATTAATTTTCCGACGCGAAGCATCATCACTTTACGTCCCGAGTGGCTTTTATTTCCTAAAGGTGGAAATACAAAGGTACCATCGACTGATCTGCAACTACCCCGCTGCTGCCCCTCGAAGTGAACGAGGTAGTCGTTTGCAAAAGAGAGCGCCACTCTGGATAAGGTAGCAGATCTCGCATCCAGCATATCAATGGCAAAAGATAAGTTTTGCCGTTGCCCAGATATGAAGACCCGGGACTATTGTTCGACTTTCGAGCTGTGCTTCCCCAACTCTCTCTGATCGCCAAACGATGCCGTCTACACCGCGCATCTCTCTCAGCCTGGCTTTTGGCCTATGGCCGGTGCTTGCTTCTGCGCAAACCACACTGACTTCTGTGAACGAGCTCATGAATGGCACGCCCGCCGGTTTCAATGGTGTATCTGTTCCCGGGCTTTCGGCCGCTGGGGCGCCTGTCCTTGATAGTTTCGTCAGCTTTTCGCTAGAACTGGCCTTCTTTCCCGATTTCGCAGGCAACCTCACCACTCCAAATGTATTTTCCCGTAATCTTCTGGAAAGCTTAAAGGACTATCAAGGAAGCATGCCCCATATCAGAGTGGGCGGAAATACGCAGTTGGCCGCTCAATTCCACTATAACGTTACAAGACGTGCTGATATGTTCAAGAGATTATGCTATTTTCAACTCGTCCCTCAAAGTGGCCACCAAAGGAGAATATTCTTCCGTCTCCCAAGACTATCCGACTAGTTTGCAGATCGGGCCGTCCTTCTTTGAATCGTACCAGACCTGGCCTGGGGTCAAATTCGTCCATGGCTTCAATCTCGGGAAGAACAGCGCCGCTGCGATCCAGGCGACGGTGGATTCGGTCCAGGTTGCTTGCAAAGCCTTATCCCATGACAACTTTCTGTACTGGGAGATGGGCAACGAGCCTGATCTGTTCAAAACATCTGCGCAGGGAGTCGTGCGACCACAGAACTGGACTGAGGCGGACTACGTCAAGGAATGGAACGATCGGCTCACCAGAGTTAAGGACGCATTGAAAAGCAAGTGCGGCGACGAATGGGTCAGCGATGCAAACTTTACATGGCTTGCACCGAGCTTCGCCGGGACCGGCAACAGTCTGAATGCCATGAAGACTTGGAACGCAGGGCTCGGCAAAACCGGAGTGATTGGGAAGTTTTCATCTCATAAGTACAGTGCTCATGTGTCGCTTTCCGCCGCGCAAGACACTGATGAATTACAGTTACATCGGTGGTGCTACACAGCCCGGCGTTACATTAGCGGGGACACTGATGAACCACGACAGAACAGTGTCCAGTGTATCCGCCCACAACAATGAGCGGAAATCCCTAAAGTCCGCGGGCATGAATGTGGACTATATACTCGGCGAAGCAAACTCGCTCTACAACCAAGGAAAGCCTGGCCTCTCCAACTCCTTTGGCGCCGCGCTATGGGGTGTAGACTTCAACCTAATGTCCGCCGCAACAAACATTAAGCAAGTCTATATGCACCAAGGTCCGTCTTAACACTAAAAATGCGGAATATTTTACTAACCTGCTAACAGGCACCGACTACCGCTACGCAAGCTGGCAACCCATTGCCACGAAAAAGACATCCATCGGCACAAAAGCACCCTTCTACGGCAACATCGCCGTCGCCGCCGCCCTCGGAGACATCACCAAGTCTCCCGTCTGCGTCGCCAACATCCCGCTCACCAAGAGCACCGAATCTGCCTACGCCATTTACGCCAACTCCACCCTCGCCCGCCTCATGGTCATCAACATGAACGCATACAACTACAGCGTGCCCGCGCCTTCTTCGCGTCCGACTCTGACATACAACTTTACGCTGCCGGCGGCTTGCAAGGGCTCCGGCGTGGTGCAGAGGTTGATGGCGAATGGCTCAGACGCGGTGACGGGCATTACGTTTGATGGGAAGAGCTGGAATTATGAGGTTGATTTGGGACGGCCGAAGGTGCTGGGGAATGTGACGAGGGGAGAAATGGTTTGGGTTGGGTCGGGTGGGGAAGTTAGTGTGCCGGTGCCGCATAGCAGTGCGGCGTTGGTGCAGCTGAGTTGCTGAAGGTGGACTGTCATTCCTTCTTCGATGCCCCAGCCACTGTATACACTTCATCAGTCCTTTCTATTATACTCCAATTAGCACCTACTTACCAGGTTCCGTCCAAAGCTGGGGCGGCTTCTCATGCAGCAGACTGTAATGCGGTTTCTTTATCTGGACCTATACCACCCCAAATTCCCGTAATCAGAACGTGCACTCCTTCGAAAGCTCCATAATGCGAGCACACATACATTCTCAAACCATACACGGTCACTGTCCCAAGCCTCCACTATCCTTATCAATCTAGGCTATTCTGTGCTCTTAAATATATCTAGGCTAGTAAATAGGTAGGGTATACCTATAAGTTAGGGGTGGGTTAAGTAGGGGTAATATTTAAGTGTCTTCTTTTTTATAATTAATTAGTAAAATTAGTTAATATAATTTCTAAGTAAGTAGACACCCTAACTAAGTAAACACTTTTTACTAAAACTAACGTACTCTATAGGTAAGTTACTACTATAGGTAAGTTATTAGAGCCTACTAAGACTCTACTAAAATTATTAAAGTGTTAAAGTGTCTTCTTTTTTATAATTAATTAGTAAAATTAGTTATAGTATTAATAGTAGTTTAAAGTTTTATAGTAATAGTTATAGCTAAAACGTATATATAAGTAATAATTAGTTATATAATTAAAGCTTAGAGGTTAGTTATTATAATTCTAGAGCTAGAATATACTTAGCTTATTAGTTATACACTAATTAGAATAATTAAAAGCTTAGATATTTTATAAGTAAACTAAGTAAGTTAAAATTATATAACTACTTATTTATAAGCGTTTATTAGTAAGCGCTTATTTATAAATACTTATATATAATTACTTACTACTAAGCGTTTATATATAAGTACTTATTTATAAATATTAGAACTAAGGAATTCCTTTATATATATAATTTAGGTAAAATACTACTATAGTATTTTATATTTACTTTAGTTATTAACTTATTTTTTAGAACACCTTTTATTAAAAACTATTACTACTTATTACCTACTATTTATTTTTTCTTTTACTAGTTATATATAAAAATTAATATAAGCTCTTAGAATCTTAATAATAGTATAGTAGTAAATTAAGTTACTATAAGTTTATCTAATAAAGTAAAATTATTAAAAAAAAGTATAGAGTAATAGTACTTTTAAAAGAGTACTATTAATTTAATATTACTATAGTATATATAGATAGGCTAGGTATAATATATAAACTTATTAGAATAATAAAGTAATATCTTCTAAGTTAAATATAAATATATAGTATATATTTTTAGATAGTTTTATTAGTAATTATACTAATTATAAAAGTTAAGTTAGGTATATTAAAAGATTTTATTAGGTTTACTAATATATTAGGTTTACTAATAGAGTATATTATTATAAAAGTAGTTATATAGGTAGAAAATAGATTAGATAGAATAAGATATATAAAAGTAGCTTTAGAGCTAAAAATAGAATAAAGTATAACTTATTTAGTAAAAGAGGAGAAGTACTATATATAGGAAGACCTAGGCTAACTAAGTAGCTAACTAAGTAGCTAACTAAGTAGCTAGCCTAGTCCTAAAGAGGAAGAGTATTCTAAGGGATAACCCTAATAATTATAGTATAAACTACTAGTTAAAAAGCCTATATATATTTCTTTATATATTTAACTACTTAATTTAATAAGTAATATAGTAACCTAGTATAGTTATTATAGTATTAATAACTACTTATACTAAATTACTAGTTACTAAAGTATTATTAATCTAGTAATAGTTAATAAAAAGTAGAAGTTATAGAAGTTAAATAGTAGAAGTTAAATAGTAGAAGTTAAATAGTAAAAGTTAGATAGTAAAAGTTAGATAGTAGAAGTTAGATAGTAGAAGTTAGATAGTAGAAATTAGATAGTAGAAGTTAGATAGTAGATAGATTTATTAAAAAGACCTAGAATACTAACCTCTACTTAAGATATAGTTTATAGTCTAAATATATATATTTCTAGCTAAAGATATTACTATAAGATTTTAAACTAGTATTAATACTATAACTAATTTTACTAATTAATTATAAAGAAGAAAATACTTTAACACTTTAATAGTCTAAATATACCTAAGTTATTAAATAGTCTAGGCTAAAAGTTATAGTATAGCTAGATAAAGCTCTTTTATAGAGTAGTATAGCTTCTTTATACTAACCCTAATAATATAATAGAAAGGTAAAGTAGTATATACTAGTTAGTATATTAGAGTGCTTTTTCCTAGCGCCTTCTTACTTCCCTTTAGGCTTTAGCACTTACTAGTTTATTACCTCTACCGCTTTATACTTTCCCTACTTCTCTAGCACTACTACTAGATTACTTACACTAGCTAGTGTGTTAGGGTACTCTTTACCTAGCGCCTTCTCTTTTCCCTCTAGCGCTTACTAGTTTATTACTTCTACTACCTCCTTAGCGTTTATAGATTATAATATTATTTTATATAGTTATAACTTTTATAGAAGTGAAAATAAAAAGTTCAAGGTAAAAAATAAATATACTACACAATATTAGCAAACTATAAAAGAGGAAGTGATAATTATCTAAAGTTACTAATACGCTCAGTATTAGCTATACGTCACTTAACGCTACCACGAAAACAACCGCTAATCGAACCAGAACGTGTCTCTTAGGGCCTTTCTAAGCTATAGAGCGCGAAAGAAACGGTGTGGGGGAGCGTAGCTAATATGTAAGAACTACACGCAGAGCAAAACAGTCTATGTATACACATCCAATCGCAATGATAGGCCAAGACGTTGGAAGCGTGACCTTTTAACAGAATGTAAATTAATTGTGTTTAGGGTAATGGATAACAGCCAAAAGATGCTTTGGTTGCTCAAATCCCTCCGAGATGCTGTTGGGAGTAGGGATAGTGGCTAGTTGCTTGTTAATGTTGCTGAAGATATTGCCAATACTGCTTACCCCCTTTGAAAGAGCGCAGATACGTGGACGGCTTTTGATCCGAGAACTCTAAAGTATGATAATCTCTATGGGTGACCTGAATTGCATGCCAAACCTTCTACAGACCGTGCGGACGCACTGAACCAACCAACTATAATTACAACTATGATTACAACTATGCAGAATGACGTTGTGTCCGTGTGTTCGTTGCGTTCGAGGTTGCACTGTTGATTTCTCGAATAGTGGGGATGATAGTTGCGTAGGTCACATTGCGCTGAGGTGTCAGCAAGAGACACAAGGGGCACAAGAGACACAAGGGGTATAAAGGACACGTTGTGATCTGCGAACGCTGAGGAGCTCGGTAAGGGACTTCGACAGTGATGGTTAAAGGCACTCTCACCATGTGCCGGCACTGACCCTTGCAATGGAGGCTGTCACCCTGGCCATAAGAACTATGTTTCCCTTATATAACGGCCGTAGCTGAGGTTCTACTCGCTGGCACATAATGATTGCAATGCCAATGCTTGTATCTGTATGGCTGTGCTTGATTGGGCGTTCATGTCGTACACGGGTAACGTGTATCCACACACTAAAGCAGCGAGAGCATTGCATTGGGTCATAGGCGTGTGTTTTCACAGCTTTTTTTTTAATTCACCCCGTATCTGAGCGCTGCGTTCTGCAGAGAGAGCAAACATCCTAGCAGCGCATAGCACTCTAACAGGAAGTGTCTTTCCTTAGTTGAATGTACCGTAGAGATCTATTCTAGAGGCTTTTCCGAGCGTTGGAATGTTACTGTCTATCTCTAATTGATTGATTCGTCGACGACTACCTCCAGAGCTGCACACATTAGCAGCGCACGGAGTGGGAAACGCAGGAATAGAGAAGAGCGGAGGACTCACTATAAGTGCAAATCTGACTATGACAGCATTCAAATGAGGCGTATATATTCAAATTGAGCCCAGGAAGATGGTTACAATGGATGAAACATATTGAGGTTTACAAGATAATATTCCAGGAGTCTAAAAGGAAGATAGACATAGTTAAGACATCCTGGCACGAAAATTATATACTATCCAGCAATGCGGCAAACGGACCCTGATCGGAACCAATTCAAACTTGGAGACGGAAAAAGCTAACCAATCCATCCACAATCCGACCGACCATTCCCCCCCCAAAGAATTTTAATTGGATACTACTGATACACCGCGTGAATCGAAAGAAGAGACCATCCAGACGCATTCCAATTTTTTTGAGAACAATTGCCATTCGGATTTCTTGTGCTTTGCGCCACAGATTTGCGGAAGATGTCCAGATTCGAGGATATGTCTAGGACAAGATGCGGTTGCACTGGAGGATGTTGAGGTTGAGGAGACCCTAGATAGATTAGTAAAAGAAATGCAAGTTCGAAAGCGAGGACGATGCTTACGAAGTTGTCGACGTCGCAGCACTGGACGTTGTTGCCGTTTCCGCAGGCCTGGCCGATGGGAAGGAGTTGGACTGGTGTTTGTTAGGGGAATGCCTTGTAATGAAGAGAAAAATAATAACTAACTAAGAGCAAGGGGGGAGCAGCTCTGGGCGGACTCATCGCAGCAGGAGAGAGCCTGGTTGGGGCTGCACTGCTTGACGACATCGATGGTAGTCAATTCATTTTTGGAGCTGGTGGCGGGCCCGGTGGGCGCGGCAGCGGCGACGGCGACGAGCGCAAATATGGCGAGAATGTTGGAGAGCATATTTGAAAGCGAGTGGACCGGTTCCTTGGAAAGTAAGTGAAAAGAGCGTAGTGGTGGTTGGATGATTGTAGAGTTGGAACGAATGAATGAATGTGATGGTGAGTGATGTGGTTTGTGGGAGGTCAAGACGGCGGTTTATATACCTAATTGGTGCCCTAATGATCCATATCATGTTTTTCACAACATGGTTCGGGGGTGGGGGAGTTCCTGTCAAGTGTGCATCGTGGGGTGACCACTAAACTAAGTTTTCGAGAGTCACTTCACATGTCACTCCAGTCGCATATCGCACGGTGAGATTGCACGACACTGGAACCACTGCCAATAGGCTTACCAGTCCGCTATTGGCTAATCTCGTTGATCAGTATGGTGTTTGGGCGATCACATTCACGTTCGGAGCCTCGTTGTGTGGTTTCCGAAACTCGAGCACTGTATAGGAGCGTGATGTCGGGATATGAAAGCTCGGGAACATAGCGTACCAAGGCCTTTCTGATGAATCAGGTATTCAGGATCTACGCCGTTCAATTTGATCCCTCGAAAGCTTCTGAGATTTCACATCCTGGCGTGCCAATAGAATTGAGTTTCCTAAGCTTGCAAGACGGTAGATACGCAGTCGCTAGAGCTAGCTGTCACGCTGGACAGGTGGCTGATATGAGACTCACCCAAGGGCGTGCTGAAGCACGTCCTTACTCTACCAAACACTGCCATACCTCGAGTCCTATTTCTATTCATGTTCTTTGCCCGTACACGCAATCTTTCGCGTTATCAAACCAGTAAAATGACACAGACAACGTGATATGCTCATTTAATGGGTCTGCTGACCTAGAGCATGGCATAGCCCGTTTGGTTATCGCCAAGAAAGTCATAACGGAACGCAAAGCTGAATCAACAAGCAAGCATTTTAAACTTGCATACATCAACGTAGGGGAAATTGCTTACCTTCCGCGGACTATGCCGCAGCCGGCTTCTAATATGTTCAGTTTGATTCACGCTTGGTTGCTTTTGCCCTCGAAGAACTCTGCCATTCTTGGCTGCAGTTTGTATCGTGATTGAACTGGACTATGATAGCGGTCGAGGTAATTTTCTGTGTGAAAGCAACCTCTACCTTCACTGGTCTTGTTAGTTAAGGAGTGTGCAAGTGTTAATCTTGTTCCCACTACTTTAGATGTAAGGATAAAACGTGGGTAGATACGAATTGAGGATCCTCGATTTTTAAGTTTTAACACCAATCCATACACCCTCATACTGGCAAGGCTTCTGAGTCACACTTCCCTGTTAAATCCTTGAAGCTGAAAATAACTTAATACACATTTGTAGATGGTTTGCATAATGCACCGCTAAAACGTTACTTGTGGTCCTGCATAAAAATAAAACGATCTTATTCAGGCACAGGAGCGTGACGCTACGGAACACGACGATTTAGGCTACCTAGTCTGAAAAGCATCCAATTAATTAGAGATTTCCTCTCTCTGCTCTTCTCTCTATAATACGCTAGAGGTCTAAAGGTCTATACCCTATAGTGTTACTTCCCTATACGCAAACCTAGCCACTTAAATAGCGGCTCTGCGAAATTTTAGAATTTACTAATACAACTAGAGTATAATTATTTAATTATAGCACTTCTATTAGATTAATTAAAAGTTATTCTAGTCTTATTTACCGCTATTAAAATCTTATATAGGTATCTTTTATTTATGGTTATAAATATTATATAAAAGCTTCTATAAAAGTTTACTTATACGTTTTAGAAATAATAGTATAGTTTAATAAAGAAGGTGCTAGGGAATAAGTATTCTAATACACTAGTTAGTATAGCTAATTTTAGATTAATATACTAGAATTATAACTAATAGAAGAAAGTAATTAGTAATTATTAAAGTAAAAATTTAATTTAGTATTACTTAGAGTTATATATAATATAAGTTATTATACTACTTTTCTTTTTAAAAAGCTAGTATCCCTATTAGCTAAATTACTCTTAATAATTTTACCTAAGTTCTTATTTAAATTATATTAGATATCTATAGTTTAGTATTATAACTTTACTTTTAGATAAATTAGAAAGTTTTAATTACTTTTTTAGTATTAAATTAGTATTATATAATATAAAAATATTAGTTAAAATTACTTACTAAGTTTAAAAAGTAAATTTAGCTAGTTTTTAGGTAAGTTAATTTAATAGTAAGCTAGGTATAAAAAAAGCGTAAATTTTAACTCTACTCTATAACTCCTATACTTTATAATAACTATAATACTTTTCTAAACTACTTTATACTTAACTACTACTTACTTTACTTAATTTATCCTACTTTTCTATTTTTTTTTTTTTACTTTAAACTTAATTTAAACCTTTTATTTACTTTTTTTACTACGAAATTCTACTTAAATACTTTATAATACTATCTTCTACTTTAAAGTATATTACGTATATAGTTAAAGTATAGGCTTTCTCTCTTACGTATTCTAACTTTTTAAAATCTTAAGCTAAATTTTCTAGTATATAAAATTTTTCTACTATAGAATCTACGTACTTTATATTTAAAAAAGCTTAGAAAAAAAAAAGTAAAAAAAGCGTAATATACTTATTAAATAGATTCTCTACTTTTTTTCTACACTACTAGCTATTTTTTAGGTTATTTACTAGTAGGTTATCTTTTATATTACTACTAGTAAAACTTTTTTTAAGTTTTACTAAGTAGCTAATTTAAAAAAGTACTTTTATTAACGTGTTTTATAAGTAAGCTAGTAACCTAAGTAAGTTAGTAATATTAAACTAGTGTACTACCTATGTAATATTATTATGTAATATTTTAACTATAATAATACTAAAAAATATATACTAAAGTAGATATATAGCTTACTATTTTTAATATAAAAGCGTAACGTATATAAAGTATTAACTAAGCTATAATAATATATAATATACCTAAAAGTATACTTATTAACTAATACGCTAAAAAGTATATATAATATAACTATAAGGTAAACTTAAAGTACTTAATAAGACTAGAAAAAGAGGCTATAGTTTAAAAAGTTCTTAAGCTATTTAAATAAAAGATTACGCCCTTAAAGTCTATTATATAAGAAATAGTAAATAAACTTTTTAGATTATAAAGTAGTAACCCTATTAGTAAAAACTAGGTTAATAACTTTATAAAGTAAACTTTTAAGCTCTAAAAGCGCTAAAGCTATTTATATAACTATTAGTAAGCTACTTATAAAAATCTTATAGCTATTAAGTACTAGTTTAAGTTAATATAGAAGATAAAATAAAAATAGAGAATTATAGATACTAATATCTATAACTTTAATAAAACTAAGTTTATAATAAATGAAATTTTATTATAGATAGTAATTACTAGTTTAGAAGTAGCTAGGAAAAAAAAATCTAGCTAAATTACTATAAGTAGGTTACTATTATCTAAGGCGTTATAGCTATAGGTTACTTATTTCTATTTTTTATTATCTTTATAGATAGTATACTTATTAATATTTAGTTTAAAGACCTACTATATAATTAGATTTTTAAAGTAAGCTTTAATAGCTAAATAAATAACTAGTTTACTTTTGCTTAGTTAGAATACTTTAATAAGTATATAAAGTTAAGCGCTATAGATACGTACTAGCTACTTATAATTAATAGATATAAAAGCTATAGCTTACTTAAATTCTAGAATTTTTATATAGAGAAGAATATTATTTTTTACTATATACCTCTATATTTATTATACTTACTATAACTTTTTAATATTAGTTACTTTACATAATTAAAGCATAGATATAGTAACTAGATATTAGCTTTAGTATATAACTATATATATTTTATAAGTAAAAAAATCCTTTTTTAAAGTATTTAAGCTAGCTTTTAAATAGTTTTTAATAGTAGAGAATATTAAGATAGGCTTTAGAAGTGCTAGGCTAGTTTTATATAACTTAGAAGCTATTCTATTAAAGCTTAATATAAAGTTATAGACTCTAGTACTATTATTACTAGTATAGAACGTATAGAAGGCGTAAATACTATATAATATATATAAGATTAAAGTATAGTTTACGTTTATTTAATAAAAAGTTTAAAACTATTATAGGTCTTTTATAAGCTTATTAGATAAAAAAATTAATTAGCTAAGTAAAAGCGTATAGTAGATTATATATAATATAGTATTATTATAGAAAGAATAAGTATATATATAAAGTATAATTAATAAGCTTATAAAGTATTAGTTAAAGAAATAAAGGTATATTTAAATAAAAGAAACTCTAATAGTAGAAAAAGTATAAAACTTAATTACTAAAAAAAAGAATAGAAAGTATAATACTAGTAAAAAGCTTACGCCTAAAGTATATAGCGTAAAGTACTATAAGTATTATAGTAAGAAAAGATATAACTCTTATACCTATAAAGTAGAAATAGATAATACTAAAGATAGTAATAAGTCTAAAAAATAAATTAGTTTAGTAGGATTTTTAATAAACGCGTTGCGTATTATATAATAATATTTTATAGGTAGTGCGCTAGTTTAGTGTTACTAACTTACTTAGGCTACTAGCTTATTATTAAAATACGTTATAACTAGATTTATAATAACTATAACTATAATACTTAAATAAAAGTCTAATTTTTTTTTAAATATATAATATTTAGCCTTAAAAGCTTATTAAGAATCTAAAATTATTTAAAAAAAAATTAAGAAGAGTTATAAAAAGATCTGAAAGAATACTAAGAAAATATTATACTAGGGTAATTAGTCTTTTTAAAAATCTTTCTTTTATAATTACTATTACTTTTTCTTTTTTTTTTATATACTTTAGCTCTTTATAAAGAAGCTAAAGGTATTTATAATAATATTAGTAGTAATACTAATATTATTAGTAATAGTAAAAAAAAAAAAAAGTATTTACCTTTTTTTTTTCTTACTTATTACGCTAGTATAGAGAGCTAGTTTAGAAAGATAACTATATAGCTAGTAGTATAAAAATTTAGTATTAGTATAGTATATATATTTATTATATTTAATATTATAATAGTATATAAAGAGTAGTACTTAGTAGTATAGCTTTTTTTCTTACTAAGTAAAGGTAGTATATAGGAGAAGCTCTTTTTTTAATAGGAAAGTATATTAGATTTACTCTTTTATAGTGTACTTATTATTTTTTTAACTAGTAGATTACTAGTATTAATTAGTACCTATATTTACTATCTTTAATTTAACCCTTATATTAGTATAGGAAGTACTTATTATAACTATAAGTAACTGCCTTCTTTAACTAAACTGTTAAAGATAGGCTAGTAGAGGGATTGTTATGTTGCAAACTGATATTAGACTAGTACCTTAGGAGGTTTATTTAAAGAGTATAAATGAACTAGATATGGACGGTAATAGTTGTAGAGTAAACTAAAGGTAGATTGTTATCTAGAACTTGAGGTTAATTACAATATTCTAGGAGGAGTATTGCGCTTATCTATATACTATAATTGTCCTATAGATCTTATATGTCCTATAGATGCTAAGACACATGTTCCTTTAAGATCTCTAGGATCTCTAGGACGTCACGTGCTAGTTACGTAACCGCTAGACTAGTGGCTTAGCTAGTGATAATGAGGGGCTTATAGTGCGTTAATACCCTATTATTCTTAAACGCCGTAACTCCTACTTTTAGGTTTATAACACTATTCTCCCTTTCCTGCGCTTATGTCCTTATAAGTAGTACTAATACTTTCCTATAGTACTATTTACTGTTATCTCTGCGGTAATCGCATTAATTCTAAGAGCGTTTTCGTTATAGTTACCTATGCCTGTTGTTATAAGTAAAAGCTAGGGTGTAAGATATTGTTATTATTAAAGAAGTGTGGTTAATATTATATAGCTAGTGTTAACTGTGTTCCCCGCGAGATTCTATTGCTAGATTTCTTAAAAATTAATCGCAAGCTTGCTAAGCTTAAGTCTAAAGAGTAAACTACTAAAGTGTTGCTAGAGACTGATTTAGTAGCCTTAGATATAGTTAATTCTTATATCTGTGTTTGTTACGCGAAGCTCTTACGGCTTTAAAAATAAAGGAAACTTCTAAAGGAGCGTAAGCAGAAGTTATTTGATAGTAGTGTAAAGGATATAGAAGAACTAGAAAAGCTGGAAGCGTTAGAAGTAATGAACTAGGATTTAGTGGCGGCGAATCTGGAGGCTTCTGCTGAGGTAGAAGTAGTGGATTAGTCTATCTTTTGGCCTGAGAATATAGTGTCTTCTGCTAGAGGAGGGTTGAGTTCTTGCTCTTAATTTGTAAGTTTCCTAAGTTCTTCTTTGCTTTTTCTTTTTATTTAATATAGCTCTCTTATATCCCTAATTTTTGTGTAGCTAAAGATGTTATAGCGTAGTTCTTTCTTAGCCTTCTTAAGTATTGTTTTGCAGTTTGTTAGGTTACTCTTAAGTTCTTATATGTTGTCTTCCTTAGGGTATCCTTTCTACTTAACTAACTATTCTTATAGAAACTAGTTGTCTAGGAAGTCTTCTCGGCCGATTTCTCTATAATTAAGAATGGCTTTAACTTTAAATTTGTTTTCTTCTTGTAGTTAGTACTAAAATATTTTTTATAACGGTGTTTTAGGGTCTGCTAGTTCTAGCATGCTAATATAGAACCTAGGGTGTATTCTAGCGTCTTTAGGTAGATCTAATAGAAAGTTTACTAGTCTACTTTGTGCTTTAATTAAAAACGGTCCGACCTTAATATAATTAAGTCCCTTATTTGGTCATTTTGTTCTAAGGTTCTTTATTTTTAAATATACTTTATCCCTCTTTTTTAGCTGAGGTGCCGTTTTTCTTTTCTTATTAATATATAAAATTTGTCGCTGTTAAGCTTATTGTAACGTTTCTTGTAAATGTTTATATATTTTTTGTATTTCTTTTATGTCGCGTATTGCTTTCTCTAATTACGTGTGTAGTAGATTTCTTTTAAAGAGATTTGGGTGTTTTCTATAGTATAGGTAGAATAGCAATTCTTCTGTTGTTTCTAATTTACTGTTGTTAAATACTATCTATACTATAGGTAGTAATAAGACCTAATTATTTTGCTAGTCGTTATAGTATAATTTTAAGTAAGCTTTTAGCGTTCTGTTTGTTCTTTCTATTTGTCTATTTATTTCTAGATAAAATAATGTTAATAATTTTCTTTGTATTCTAATAGATGCTGTAAACGTGTTCTAATAGTTAGATGTAAATAGTTTATCTCTGTCGCTAACGATTATTCTTAGTATACTATAATGTCTAAATATGCAGTCTTTTATAATTTCTCTAAGTTGCGTTGCTAAGAAATTCTTTCTAAATAGTATAAATTTAGCGTACTTAATTTATCTATAAATTACGTTACAAATTACGTTATATTAGAATCCTATAATAGGGTTTTTAGATTCTAGTAGGTCTGTGATAAAGTCTATTGCGATATCTTCCTATGGTTTGTTTGGTATAGGTATAGGTTGTGATTTACTATAGGGTGCGTGTGTAGCGTGTTTATTTTATTAATATAGTATATACTTATTAATGTATCGTTTAACCTTTTCTTTTATGTTATTAAATCTGTAGTTCTGTTAGATTAGTTCTATTATTCTAGTAATTCTAGGATATCTATGTGTTGGATTATTATGGTGTTGCTAAATAATAGTTTCTTGTAGTTTATTTAGTACACTTACTGTAACTTTTATTATTATATAGATTTCTTTAGAAGGTCCTATTAATCCATCTTTGTTAACTTATAGGATTAGGAATTCCTTATTCATCTTTATTCTAATAACATTGTGTTTTCGGCTAAGGGCGTTAGCCCTACTATTATCTTTTCTAGGTGTATAGATAATCTTAAATTTATATTGTCCTAATAGTTCTAACTATTATACTTGTCGTCAGTTTAATTTCTTTATTATAGTGAAGTACGTAAGGTTCTTATAGTTTATAAAGATTATAAGCTCTAAGTAACTTTCTGCGTATACTCTCTAATATTTAAGTACGTTAACTATTGCTAATAGTTCTTTGTTATGCACGTCGTATCGTTCTTCTAGTCCTAAAAACTTTCTTAAGTAATAAGCTACTAGGTACTATTTCCTATTTCTTTTTTATAAGGCTACTACTCTTTCTATAAGATCTAATATATTAGTTTTAATCCTTAGAGGTTCTCCGCTTTAGAAAGTAATAAGGGTTGGTTCCTTAATACATACTTTCTTTAGTACTTTGAATACCTCCTATTAGCTCTCGCCCTATCTCTATAATACTTCCTTTCGTGTTAGTCTTAAGAGTGGTAACGTAATTCTTACGAAGTTTCTTATAAACTATTAATTAAAGTTTATAAATCCTAGGAATGACTATACGTCTTTAACGTTCTTTAGTGTCTTCTATTCCTTAATCGTCTAGATTTTCTTTTTGCTAATTTGTACTCCATTAATTCCTATAATGTATTCTAGGAACTTAACTTCTTTTTTGTAGAATTTACATTTCTCTGGTTTAAGCTCTATGCTATATTTTTTTAATCTTTTTAGTACTTCTTGTATATAGTGTATGTGCTTAGCCTTGTTGTCTAAGTAGATTAGTATATCGTCTAGGTATACAACTATAAAGTTGTCTAAGTATTCTTATAGTGCGTTATTAATTATTGCTTAACATATCACTAGGGCGTTAGTTAGGCTAAACGGCATCACTATATATTCAAAGTGTCTATATCTAGTTCTAAAGGCCGTCTTCCATTCTTCGCCCTTCTTCATCCTATCAAATCAGACGTAAATGGGATTATGAGTATAATCCCTTTGAATACGGCTCGTGCACTCTGAACGACAGGG